>CM024195.1:20899584-20939537 GCA_013435755.1 Amphilophus citrinellus
TATGATAATGGAGCCACAGAAAATAGCTTTTAAAACATGAGAAAAAAAACATAAAATATCCCTCATGCATGTTCTTCTTTATGTTTTGTTAATATGCAGATAATAAACATACAAGTATACAGACAACATTTGATTTGCTGAAACACAAGAATCAGATAATATTTGTTTGATTGAAAAGTAGTTAAACAGGTTAAACTAATGACTTCTACAATGACTTATCAAGAATATGCTATTTTTGACGACATATGCCCCCCCGACCCCCCCCCCCGTCAACTCACAAAACAGCTCTTTCTATATGAGCTCAGTTTCATATATTTCACATTATAAATTAATAAAATATATCATCATCCTTACATGCAACAATTTAATCATTTCTAACACTGAAAAGCATCCTTCTTGTCTTTTCCTTAAATGCAAAACATTGTTTCCTAATCATAAACTTTGTTGATGATACCATAATATTTACATTAACATGTTTGCTTTTATTTCTCACAACATTTTCAAAATGATTATTGTTCCCATGAGCTCTCCTGTGAGTGTTCATTAAAGCAGCTTTCTGTTTACCAGTGTATTCACCTATTGATTCTCCACATTCAAATGTTTAAATGAGTAATAAATGTGACTGTTATTTGATTTGCGAATGATTACATGAAAACAGCTGTTGTCATTTTCAGCAGAGTTGAAACTATGTTGGCTCACTCACAGTTTGTACATTTCGTCCAGACTTTGAATAGCCTCTTCTCTAGTGTGTGTTTTCCAACCTTCAAGAATCTCATGATCCATTGTGAATTTTAAATTATAGTAGTTTTCCAGGTCTTTCTGAAATCGATAAACAAACCATGTCCAATAC
Organism: Amphilophus citrinellus; assembly: GCA_013435755.1. Taxonomy (NCBI): domain Eukaryota; kingdom Metazoa; phylum Chordata; class Actinopteri; order Cichliformes; family Cichlidae; genus Amphilophus; species Amphilophus citrinellus. Next base: position 20,900,435 of record CM024195.1, read on the forward strand.
TTTGACCTATACTTATCAGGTGTAATACTCCAGTCAGCAAACCTTGGCCCAGCTTTTCTGTACTCTTTATAAAAAAAGAGCTCTTCTGAAACTCCATCTGGGTAAAATTGGCCGTCACTTGCAACTTTTGTTGTGCAGAACTCAACACACATTTCCTCAGTGTTTCTGTAGTGCACACCATTGACTGCTTGAGAACGATGAAAGGGACAGCTGTGATCAACCTTGTGCTTATTCACGTGATCTTTGATAGTGTTGGTACAAACAGCTGCACAGAACGGACACTTTTCCCAGCAGCAGTCACACAGCTGATCGATGAGGATTTGATCGGGTTTCAGTCTGAATTCATTCATTTTATCCAGAGAAAGCTGGTTCATCTCCTTTGTAATGGATTCAAGGCCTCTCTCAATCTCTTCTTTAAGAAAGTCAAAATTGTTTATGTCCTTGAAGTTTTGACAAGAGATGGCATCAAGATTCAGTTTATTATTGAGGAAACTAGAAAACCTCTCTGCCCACATGTCTATGTCTCCACTCTGGGCTTTGACTTCTTTGGTTGCATCAAATACAGCTTGATTGACAACCTTCTTAAATTCATCCACATTTTTCCAAAGTATATCCAGTGCTTTATCTTTGTGTCCTTTAGACATCAAAGCATTTACATTCTCTTTTATAAAAGCCTCTACTTGCTCCCTTGGATTTTGGATGTAGGTGGTGAAAGCATCAAAGTCCTCTTTCTCTGCGAGTGATTTTAACAAATGTTTCTCTAAGTTCGTTCTGTTCTCATTGAATGCTGGGTAACTGCACCTCATCTCTCCAGCGAGATCAATAGCAGTCTGGTTACAGACAGCCTCAACAGTGGAAACCTTCAGTTTTCCACAGATCATTTCTCCAAACACAACAGCAGATGAGCTTCCTTTGCAGAAGCTTCTGAAAATGTCATAGTATTGTGTTCTCTTGGTTTCCAAGTAAGTGCGTGCATCGTTTTTCACTGTGAATGTTTTATGAGACTGTGAAAGCCAACTGCCTGCCTGGTCAAATATATACAGTAACAGATCAACTGTGAACTCCTTCTTGAAATCATATTTCTTGTTTTTTTCAAACTCTGTCACTCTCTCCTGAGCATTTTTGGCCACTTCTTGTAAGTAAGTTGGACTGTAGCCTCTTGTTGCTACAGGTTTCTTCTTAATTTCATCAAGAGACTGTTTCTCAACATCATTAATTAGCGTTCTGATCATTTCCTGGTCCCCATGTTCAAGAGATCCCCTAAAGAGACGTGTTACTTTTGTAAGCACTTTGTTGACTATGTTTTGCTGCTTGCGGTGGACTACATACGCTGAGTAATCACCAACCTTAGATATTGTTTTGTACCTTCTGTTATCTTTGGATCCAATTATAAGATACCATTCAAAACCAAAGTCATTAAGAATATTTGCCTGATCATCTTCCAAATTTATATCTTTGATGGGTTGTGTATCTGCAGTTAAATCTTTAACCCAGTGACTCCAAACACTGTTGAACTGTGTTTTAAGTTCATTTTCATCTTTTGCTTTGTCTTTTAACTGATGAGCGAGTTCTTTGCTCTTTTGCAGCAGCTTGTTCTCAAACTCTGTCTTCTTCTCATCCAGCTTTTTACAAGCTTTCTTCTGCTGGATAACTTCATCCAGTTTTCTTTCCACTCCTCTCACCAGCTCCTCTTGAAACTCCTTTATTTTGTTTTCAAATCGGCCTCTCCACTGAACCAACATTTCTTTGTCGTTGTCATCCTCAAAGTACTTTGTCATATCTTCTTTGATTTCTTTATATTTTTCACTCATATCTTTAAAAAGATTAGTGCGCTCAACCTTGTCAAGGTTTCCATTTTCAATTCTGGTATGAAGCTGGTTTTCAATGGTCAGCATGTTGCTCCTCAGGGCCCAGGTCCAGTTCCCGTACTGGATCTCAAGTCTTCTGTAAACTGCAATTTCCAGTGTGTTTTTGAAGCTGAAAACAAAGTGTTCATTCATCAGGGCATTCCACAGGTCATGAATTTTACTTTTGAAATGTGAGAGGCTGGTCCCAGTGGATTGTTTAGCCTTAGACAGGATGATGTTCTTCAGCTCTTGGATGCTCTCGCTGTAGCCTGGATTTGGAGGAGCCATTGGTGGACTTCCCTCCCATAACTGGGCAAAGTATTTCACATCTTTTTGTACGTCAAAGGCAATGATGTCACTGAAGCACTCAGCATCACATGACTCTTCTTTGGCAGCTAGCTGAGCCATCTGGTCCAGTCTTTCTTGTAGGCGTCTTTTCCCGTCCATGTTTTGCTCAGTTGCTGCAATATCTGTAACATTCTGGTGAACAAACACACAACTCGGAGAAAGATTAACTTTCTTCATCCTCATGAAAGCCTGAATAACAATCTGCAGGACATCTTGCATGTCAGCTGGATTCTCACCAAAGATGTTGATCAATGTCAAGTTTCCCAGACCAACAACAAATGTTGCCAGTTCATTGTCATGATGAAGAGTAGCATTTCCTGCCAGCTCAAGAGCACGTAGTCCTTCAGTGTCCACCACTAGAACATATTCAAACTGGAAGACTTTCTTGAGTTCTTCTGACACTTTGACCAGCTGCATGTAGGCACCCTTGGTGCACTTGCCAGCACTCACTGCAAACTGCAGTCCAAACATGGCATTCAGCATTGTTGATTTTCCACTGCTTTGTACGCCCAAAACTGACAACACAAAAACTCTCTGGTCACCTAGTTTCTTGATTACTTCATCTAAAAGACGAGAGATCCATGTTAAAGGAACCTGACCTGCATCACCATCCATCAGCTCCACTGGGTGTCCTGATATCATCAGATCTGCAGCCAGTTCAGGGTATTTAGTCCAGTCGATCTCTCTGCTCTCTGCTTTTACTTCGCTGTGGGCTTCATAGATCTGTCCCATTTCTCTGAAGATGTGCTCCAAGCCAAAGGATGCTGACTGGAGCTTTTTGGATAGTTTTTCAAGATCATTTTGTTTGCTTATTAACTTATCTGATTTGTCATGTTTCTTCTTTAAAGCCAAGACCTCAGTCCACTTTTCATCATAGCTTTGGAGAATTGAAGAGAGATCATCTGTGGATAGGGCATCTATTAAGGTCTTTGTCCATTTCAGGAAGTACTCTTTTTCTTCTGGTGGCAAAGACAAGAGGCTTTTAGTGAATGACTGCATAAGTTCACTATTCAAAGCTTTGCATTGTTTTTGTCGTATTTGCATCAGTTGCTGTTCTTTCTGACTTTTGTCCTTCTCAATGTTTCCTTTAAGGTGATAAAGTTGTTTATTTATTTTGCACCACTCATGCCACAGATCACCTTGGCAAGGGAGAAATTTATCTTTGATTTTAGAAATTTCCATCCCTTGAAGCATATCAACTGTTTCCACTGCAGCAGATTTCCCTCTTAGGCAAACTGCATCATCTTCATCAACTCTGATTCCAGAGACCTGGGCCATGGTTTCAAGCTTGAAAGACGTTTGAGATCCAGATAAAACCTTTCTAATGATTCCTTTAAGTTCTTCAGAAACATCTGACTGGCTTTTGTCTTTCAGACCCATTTTGTATTTTCCATCTTTCACCTGAACTGCACCATGATCACTATCAGCAATGAGAATAATGAGAGGCTTTGGTGAGTTGTAAAGAGCATGGATGACTGTGGTACTTCTCTGGCCTTTTTCCAGAGTTGGCACAAGAACAACATTCATTGAAGATTTTTCAGTCAGTATCTCACGCTGTTTTTCAATCAACAGAGCATCACCATGAAGATTACAGAAGGCAATACAGTCAGTGAAGCAGTCATTGGCTTTTCCAGCAGGGCAGTACCAGGCAATCTCTGCCACACCATCCATCAGATGGCGAGATTTGGTGCTACCCTTGCAGTTCCTGTGGAAGAAGGTGCTGTGACGGTCGTTGATCAAACTGTTCATGAGCTGAGATTTAGACACTGACAGTGAACCCAGGCGGAAGAATGACACCATGGATGTCTCAGCTTTGCAGATTGGCATGCTCTTCATGGTGACAACATTTGAATTATCCTTGATTTGAATGATCTTCCATGTTTTTGTTATCTGCCTGAATGTCCACAGAGGACATTCAATATCCATTGTGACTGGGTCAGGAACAAGCAAAGGTAAGGCATACTGACACTGTGACAGCTTTGTAACCATGTTCTGCTTCAGGAAACTGTCTGAGCAGTGAAATACTGCCATCTGAACATCCATTGGATGCACATGAGACTGTTTTGATTTATCAGAGTCTACACTGTCACTAAATAGATCATCAAAGTCGTCACTGTCAGACACTGGAACAGACTGTGAACAGCTCACACCAGGATTGTCTTGTCTTACAGGAATATATCTGGCTCTGTAGTCTAACATCATCAACCTCTGAAGAAAAGTATGAGCTAGATCTTTCTCTGTGTCATGGCTGTGTTTCATAGGAGGACCTATTTTAAGAAAGTCTGCTGGTGACATCTTCTGTTGATATTTGTCATGAAGATGAAGTCTTCTGAGGAGAGTTTCAGTTTCTGTTTGAAACTGTTGACTGTTGCTGTCCTCAGAAATAGTCAAAGTCTGTTGTAAAAAAATATCAATTTACTAATTGGAAATCATTGCAACATTATTTTCTGTAGATAATGTGAAATAAGTATAAGTTTCTGACCTTATCCTTGCTCCCAGTCACATCCACATTGAAGGTACCTGCACAACGGAATTTATTTAATTATGATATGGGGAGCAATAGATTAATTCATCACAGAACACTGAACAGTACAAAGTGCAAATATACCTACTGTCATGATCCTGGGCCACTGGCCCAGTGCACCTTATGTTCTTTGAGTTGTGTTAGTTATGTATTAGGATTTTAGTTATCGTAGTTTTCTGTTTGGTTATTTGTGGTTAGTTCCTGTTTCCCTCATGTTGTCTTTCCCATCTGTGTACAGATGTTTGTGTTATCCCTCCGGTATCAAGTCTGGGTTATATTTTGCTTCCTATGTCCTCCTGTTCTCTCAGTGTTCCTATGCATGTTTTGGTTCTCATGTCTTAGTTCCTTGTCTCATGTCTTGTGTTTAGTTTGACGTCCCAGTGTTCCTTGTGTGTTGTATTTAGGTTTCTGTTTTGTCAGGTTTAAGTTCCCTGTGTGTTAAGTTTACTGTGTGTCATGGTTAGTCACTTCCTGTTTTATTTTGACAGTCTTGTGTTCCTTGTGCTGTGCGTTTAGTTTAATTTCCCCTTTGTCTCATCAGTGATTGTGTTCAGCTGTGCTCCTCACGTTTCCACTCCCCTCATTATCCCTTTGTGTATTTAGTGTCTGCATTTCTTCGAGTTCCTTGTCGCATCATTAGTTGTGCTTCTGCTGTCTCATGTGCAAGTCAGGTCAGGTTTATTCGCGTCTCTCCATGTCAGGTCTTATCTGGAGAGAGTTCATGTTTTGTTTCGTATTGCATGTGTAAAATAAAACCTGTGCGTAAAATACACCATTCCTGAGTTCTGCATTTGGGGTCCTCCTTCCTGCCTGCACAGCAGCACTCCCTGACATCTACTCCTTTAAGATTTCATTTTGTTTTTCTTGTTAATGTAATAGACTATTAGTTGTGCCTTAGCTCTTCTGGGCAGAATCACACTCCATGACAGAACTGCTAAAAAGAAACCATTCTGACAGAGACAAAGAAATAAAGTGATTGGGCCCAGAAACACAAGGAAATGTGACCAGTGTAACCAACTCTGGTCTGTTAAAGAAGTTGACTGAATGATATCCATAGTTGATAGCCAGATTGTGATGTTGTGAGGAGGGTTTCAATGCCATCCCCATCTGTTTTACATTGAGCAAAACTCAAGCACATCCCAAGTTACATTGGTGAGAAGTCAAATTTTGAGTGACTGCTAGCAGTCATGTCAAGCCATTGCTCAGCGTAAAAAAAAAAAAAAAAAAAAAAAAAAAAAAAAACTGTTACAGCCTGCTTATGTGTTATATTCTAGGTCTTGCTAATATTTGATGTTTTGTGAGCTATGTACCACAGGCCTTCAAGGTGCCAATCGTTAAACCATTACTTAAAAAAAGCCATCACTTGGCCCAGCTGTCTTAGCTAATCATACAGTGGGGAAAATAAGTATTTGATACACTGCTGATTTTGCAGTTTTTCCCACCTGCAAAGAATGGGCAGGTCTATAATTTTTTTTATCATAGGTACACTGTTGGCAGGGGTGTAGGAATGAGTTTCCTATTGGGGGGGACACATATTGGAAACCTGACAGATCCATAAATACTCTGAGAAAAGCATTAAAAAAAATGCTATTTGATCTTTTACTTTCTTATTTTTCAAATGTTTCAGATAAATGATACCAATGCACAGATAAATGTTACCAGTGCACAGATAAATGTTACCAGTGCACAGATAAATGTTACCAGTGCACAGATAAATCGTCCCCTTAGAATTATAAGGTTCTGACATTTTTGACGAAACTGAGTTATTGTCATATACTTATTTGCTGACCACTTATCAACAATATGTAAGAGATTTTTTTCAAATATATATATTTTTGGGCTTTTTATTCACAAAATAATAAGGTTCTATCTGCAAAATCAAGCTTTAACTTGGTACTATAAGGTTTTATCTGTGAACCAATAGGCATTTGAAATGTTCACAAAAGAGCCAATCAGGCTGCTTCTTTTTTGTAGTGTTGGTGCCCAATGTCAAGCAAAGAAGCAGAGGAGATGCTATAAAAAATGTTTCATGGTATGCTGGGGCTGTTTACAAGACATCTAAAGCTTGAGGAGTTCAAAAATGAGTTGACAACAGACAGAAGTACTAATTTCTGTCATCAAATTCCAGAAGAGCAAGTAAAAGAAAAAAAAACACCAGAAAAGGGACGGCAAAGAAATTGTTACATTTTTCCTGAATAAATAAAACCGAAAGAAAACAGTTCATTGTCAGTGACATTTTTACAGCAGAATGATTTTAATTAAAGATCCAAGTTTAAAAATCTACCTTTTAAGTGGGATGAGTTTTTATTTGGATTTTTGTACTCGGTGGACATGGACTCAGAATCTAACTGTTTATTCAGAATTTTAAAGAATGCTTTTTCAGGTAGATTGCAGCTTGTAAAATTTAAAAAGATCTAGGCTAAATGGGAAAAAAAAAAAAAAAACATTGTGGTAAATTATCCAGAATTTGTTTGACTCTCTGTACAAATTTTATTGAAATTTGAGTTTGTTTATATGTCAAAGTATACACCTCCTAAATTTAAATGTTTATTTTGTTCTATTTATTTATTATAAATTTTATTTTTACTTGTTGGTTTTCATATAATTATATGTTGAGTTATCTTAAGAAAACTTTGGAAAAATAAAGGATGGGAAAAAAGAGGGCTCAGTCTGCCAACATGAGTTTAATGAAAATATTATTATTATTATTTTTTTTAAATTGTACAATTTTAAAATTGTGTAATAGATGTTGTGCAGCAAGGCGGCATGGTGGTTAACACTACTGTCTCAGCTAGATTGACATCTAGGTCTGGGTTCAATTCCACCTTGGCCCGGGTCTCTCTGTGTGGAGTTTGCATGTTTCCCTGTGTCTGTTTGGGTTTCCTCCCACAGTCCAAAGCCTCAGGGCTCAGTTCTTGGCCCACTGCTTTTCTCTCTCTACTTGCTGCCTTTGGGCTCAATTCTGCGGAAGCATGGAATTTCCTTCCATTGCTATGCAGACGACATTCAAATGTATATGTCCTTAAAGAGAGATGCCTCCTCGATTAAATCATTATTGCTATATTTGGAGGACATTAAAGCATGGATGGCCCTTAATTTTTTAAGCTTTAATGAAAATAAAACAGAAGTGATAGTGTTCTGTCCGAGTAGCCTGCAGGATTCATCTAAAATTGACCTGGGACCCTTAGCCCCTTATTTAAAGCAGACTGTGTCTAACCTGGGCTTCAAACTTGACTATGAACTGAAATTTGATTGCCAGGTTGGGGCAGTAGTCCGCTCTTGCTTTCATCGTTTAAGACAATTAACTAAGGTTAAGCCCCTCCTTTCTAAGCAGCACTTGGAGTTGGTGATCCATGCTATGATTACTACTAGGCTCGATTACTGTAATGCCCTTTATTTTGGTATCAGTCAGTCCTCCCTCAGACAACTTCAGCTGATTCAAAATGCTGCTGCTCAGCTCCTGTCTGGTGTGGGAAGGAGGGAGCATATTTCTCCTATTTTGCCTTCTCTACATTGGCTACCCGTTCACTACAGAGTCTGTTTTAACTATGCCTCAGATCAGCTGATCAGCTGCTACTTGAGGTCCTGAGATCTAAATTAAAGCTCAGAGGCAATACAGCTTTTAGCATTGCAGCCCCTATTTTATGGAACAATCTCCCTTTACATATCAGGAGTGCCCCGTTATTGTCAACTTTTAAAACTTCTTTAAAGACACATTTTTATTCACTGGCTTTTAGTATACTTTGAGATCTTATTAATTTTGTATTTGCTGTTTTATTATTGTTGTTCTTATTATTTTTGCTCTTTTTTTGCTCATTGTACAGCACTTTGTTGCAGTTTCTGTTTTTAAAGTGCTTTAAAAATGAGTAAAGTAAAGTAAAGTAAAGTAAAGTTTGACCCCAGTGGCGATGTGAGCCATTTGTCACTGTTGTTTGTCGCTCCGCGTGTGTTGAGCCCCTCAGATTGACCCAGTCCAAAGACAAAATTTCCAAATACAAGACAAGCAATGTAGTGTATGCTGTCCAGTGCAGTAAAGAGTGCTAGGACCTCTACATTGGAGAAACCAAACAACCTCTTCACAAACTAATGGCACAACATAGAAGAGCTACCCTGACAGGACAAGACTCAGCTATACATCTGCATCTGAAGGAGAAAGGGCACTCTTTGGAAGATGCCAATGTTCACATTTTGGACAGGGAAGACAGATGGTTTGAAAGAGGAGTAAAAGAAGCCATCTATGTCCCTGTAAGCAACCATCATTGAACAGAGGTGGTGGATTATGTTACCAACTTCCCCCGCTTACAGTCTGATCCTGAGGCACCACAACCCCATTCACACCTTTCTTCAGGTGACCTCAATAGGTCACTTGATAGAATGGGGCGAAGTCCCAAAACCACTGATTGTGATGACCCATGCCTCCTTTCACTCCTTGGCGTATGTGATTATGCACATGAACAATAGTCATAACCACCTCCAGGGACACCCCCACTGGGGTTAAAATACCTGGATCTCTCCACCTTCTGGCTTGAAAAACTGAAGAAACTTAAGAAGTTCAGTATCCTTGTTTTCAAGCTCCAGAGACAAGTATTTTTTTTGTGTTTATTACAGCTCTTTGTACCTAAATGAGGGTTGTTCCATGACTACTTAATTTGTACCTTCCACCTGACCTTCTCAGATCAGCTTATTTTTTGTATACTTTATTATACTTAAGTATACTTCGGATACATGCACAATTTAAATTTCATATTTTAAATATTTCACAAGTTGCAGGCCAAAGTATTGAACTGAAATTTGGTGCATTTTTGAGCTATTTTAACTTCATAAGCACAGGAAACAGACACATGACTTTTTTAATGCTGAAAATAAAGATATTTAAAGTCAGTAAATGCTGCTTGTGGCAAACAAGTGGAGAAGAAAGTTTCTCAAAATCTTTACACTGTGACTGCCAAGAGCCTGGATCACAGAGGGTCTCAGGATTAATGGATACTTTGTCACAATTTTTTTTGTATTAAAGCAAAAAGCTTATAACTATTTTCTTTGGATATTAGATGGAATTTTCCTTTACTCCTTTTACTAAAAGTTAGAGGGAACACCCAATTGCTGAGACAAATGTGTTCAGTGCATCTACTTGCCCATACTAAGAATTAAAGAGTGTAATATTTTGACCCAGCTGTACTTTGGGGGTCTATAATTCTGAAAAATGTCATAGTATGAAAGTAACGTTTTTATAAAATTGATTAATGATTATAATGGAATCTGGTGGGAAGTTTTTTCTGAATTTTTTTTTACGTTATATTTAATCTGAATCAGTGGCCCAGTTGTCTTTGACATTACATTAAAAATGTAAATGAGAACTGCTCTTTAAGCTGCCAGCTCCATAATGGGAAGTCAGTGTGTCATCAGTTTGAGGCCATGTGAGAATGGCACAGGCACACTTAGATGCATAAGTTTGAAACATTTTGTAATTTTGCCTTTGTAAACCAATACATAACATTTTTATATAGAGTCCCCCATTTTCAAAGGCTACCAGTAAATCTACCTAAGGTTCTTGTGGAAGATCATGAGAGATATCTAGACCAAAGGCATTTGCTGAAAGTTCACAGTATGCTGGGGTTTTGGGGGGGCTGTCTGATACACACCTTAATGATCAGCCATCTGATCTGAGAGGTCAAGCATAAGAGAAGAGAGATAACCTTGTTGAGAATACTCATGGGTCAAACCCACATGACCTCATCTTAAAATACAGTGGTGTGAAAAAGTGTTTGCCCCCTGCCTCATTTCCTGTTTTTTTGCATGTTTGTCACACTTAAGTGTTTCGGAACATCAAACCAATTTAAACAATAGTCAAGGACAACACAAGTAAACACAAAATGCAAGTTGTAAATGAAGGTGTTTATTAGTAAAGGTGAAAAAAAATCCAAACCATCATGGCCCTGTGTGAAAATGTGATTGCCCCCCTTGTTAAAACATACTATAACTGTGGTTTTTCACACCTGAGTTCAATTTCCATAGCCACACCTAGGCCTGATTATTGCCACACCTGTTCCCAATCAAGACATCACTTAAATAGGAGCTGCCTGACACAGTAAGGTCCACCAGAAGATCCTTGAAAGCTACACATCATGCTGAGATCCAAAGAAATTCAGGAGCAATTGAGAAAGAAAGTAATTGAGATCTATCAGTCTGGAAAGGGTTATAAAGCCATTTCCAAAGCTTTGGGAATCCAGCGAACCACAGTGAGAGCCATTATCCACAAATGGCGAAGACATGGAACAGTGGTGAACCTTCCCAGGAGTGGCCGGCCGCCCAAAATTACCCCAAGGGCGCAGCGACGACTCATCCAAGAGGTCACAAAAGACCCCACAACAACGTCCAAAGAACTGCAGGCCTCACTTGCCTCAGTTAAGGTCAGCGTTCATGCCTCCACCATCAGAAAAAGACTGAGCAAAAATGGCCTGCATGGCAGAGTTCCAAGAAGAAAACCACTGCTGAGCAAAAAGAACATTAAAGCTCGTCTCAATTTTTCCAAAACGCATCTTGATGATCCACAAGACTTTTGGGACAACATTCTGTGGACCGATGAGACAAAAGTGGAACTCTTTGGAAGGTGTGTGTCCCATTACATCTGGCGTAAAAGGAACACTGCATTTCAGAAAAAGAACATTATACCAACAGTAAAATATGGTGGTGGTAGTGTGATGGTCTGGGGCTGTTTTGCTGCGTCAGGACCTGGAAGACTTGCTGTGATAAATGGAACTATGAATTCTGCTGTCTACCAAGAGATCCTGAGGGAGAATGTCAGACCATCTGTTCGTGTACTCAAGCTTAAACGTACTTGGGTTCTGCAGCAGGACAATGATCCTAAACACACCAGCAAGTCCACCACTGAATGGCTGAAGAAAAACAAAATGAAGACTTTGGAGTGGCCTAGCCAAAGTCCTGACCTGAATCCTATTGAGATGTTGTGGTGTGACCTTAAAAAGGCCGTTCATGCTCAAACCCTCTAATGTAACTGAATTAGGACAATTCTGCAAAGATGAGTGGGCCAAAATTCCTCCAGAACGCTGTAAAAGCCTCACTGCAAGTTATCGCAGACGCTTGGTTGCAGTTGTTGCTGCTAAGGGTGGCCCAACCAGTTATTAGGTTTAGGGGGCAATCACTTTTTCACACAGGGCCATGATAGTTTGGATTTTTTTTCACCTTTACTAATAAACACCTTCATTTACAACTTGCATTTTGTGTTTACTTGTGTTGTCCTTGACTATTGTTTAAATTGGTTTGATGTTCCGAAACACTTAAGTGTGACAAACATGCAAAAAAACAGGAAATGAGGCAGGGGGCAAACACTTTTTCACACCACTGTAACTCATTCACCAGTTTATTTTAGTGGTTATTCGAGTTACTGTAGTGATTTAAACTTAGATTTCTATTATCTCCTTTTAAAACCAGCTGGCAGCACCATATTTCTTTTGCCAATTTTATAAGAGGTGTAAGCCTATTAATATCAACAGCACACAAATCATAGACAGATGGCTGTAGCTACTGTGATGTCACCCACTGGTTTCAGAAGTATAGATATTTGTTTCTGCCTTTTCTATCTTGGTTGCAGTAAAACCTGTATGTAACAAGAAGTGGCGGATCTGACTGTGAAACCACATGCTCACTGGATACTGATTTGTGATTGACAAGTTGTTAGCCAATGAAAGTATTTACAGAGGTCATGACAAAGTTTTCCCCGGACATTTATAGGACAGGAAGTCTTTGCAACACCAGCAGTCGCCATTGGAGGCTAAAAAAATGGTTTGAGGCACTTGCACAATGGCTTCATTTTTTCAGTCTGGATGGTATGCCCATCTTTTATACTGGCTATGTTTTAAACTGGCATCAAAAGAGGGCAAAAGCTAGAATGACATCCAAGACCATGTTTCTGCCTCATTACGTTACACCAGTGGTTCTCAAATCCAGGCCTCGTGGCCGAGTGTCCTGCAGGTTTTAGATGTGTCTCTGCTTCAACACACCTGAGTCAAATATAGAAGTCATTAGCAGGACTCTGGAGAACTTGACTGCATACTGAGGAGGTAATTCAGCCATTTGATTCAGGTGTGTTGGATCAGGGACACATCTAAAACCTGCAGGACACTGGGCCACGAGGCCTGGATTTGAGAACCACTGCGTTACACAAAGAGATGTATGCTACAAGTTCTGCAATGTGAAAAACAGTTAACACAAGAAAAAAAAAAAAACACAAGCTTGAATAAGAAAGCATGTTATTTAATTCTTCACTGAGATATTACCTCTCTCTTCAGCATCAGTTGGTAAAGGCTTGTTTCCACCCTCTCCTCCTGTGTTGTCATCATTCTTCTGCGAATGTTCAGCAACACCAGGTCCATTCAATGGCTCACACTATGAAAAACATCATCAGCTTTAGTTCATCTAAGATAAGATAAAGATACCATAGCCTTTTTTAGTCCCACAGCTGGGAAATTTACATTATCATAGCAGCAGAATGGACTGAGCAGAAATAAAGAATTGTATATGATATACTGCTCAAAAAAATTGAATGAACACTTTAAAAATATGTCATATTTCAATGGGGAAAAAATCATACTGGATAACTATACTGATAAGGTCTGGGTAATGTGTAAGGAATGAAAAGATGCCACATCGTTGGATGGAAATCAAAATTGAATTCAAAGACACAAAGTGAGGAAATTATGGAATACATACACAACCCCAGTCAAAAGTTTGGACCTGCGTGTGTGTGTGTGTGTGTGTGTGTGTGTGTGTGTGTGTGTGTGTGTGTGTGTGTGTGTGTGTGTGTGTGTGTGTGTGTGCGTGTGTGTATATGTGTGAGTACATGAATGTGGGAATGTGGTAGGACGTATCTTAGTATGTATTGAGTAGTACATATTAAGATATGTACAGATCCCAGTGTGTGCATCTTTGTATTCACATGTGTACATGTAGTAAGTAAGTGTAAGCAGTATAGTTAGAATTAATGGGGAAAAAAGATAAAGACAACACTTAAGACAGTTAAAAACCAGTTAAAAACCAACTTTTATCTTTCAAAACTTTTCAGTGAGAAGAAATCTGAACTGAAAACATAAAGTTTTAAAAAATAAATTGCTTATTTCTATAATGATGATCAAGCACAGCAAAAAAGAATCTTACCTTCACTCTGTCAGCTGTATTTTCCATCTCTTCTAATGCAGGATCATGTAAGAAAAACAGATTGCACCATGTCATGGTTTTATAAAGCAATAGTCACTTAATTTGTTTTTTCTTGGTTTATTTTGTAACTTATACTGTATGATCTCATTTCAGATTCAATTGTGCATTGTGAAAGGATAAATGCAAAATCAAGTCCTCATAAAATATTAAAAAAAAACAAAATATTGTAGCTCATTCAAGATTTTTTTTAGCAGTATTAAAATGTTAAATATTAGTATTCAGTATTTAAATATTAAAGTCTAGTAAAATACTGTAGGTTGTTAGTGCAAAACATCTTAGAAGAAACTGATATTACCTGTATTTTTCAGAACATGTAATAGTGTCTACACTTGTGCTTATAAAACTGATAAAATACCTTGCGGGTCTATAGAATGATTTCCTTTCTTTCTTTCTTTGTGTGTGTGTGACAGCAGTTTTCCTTGGAAAACTGAGGTACAACAGATAAATTTACCAAAACTTTCTCAAAAATGTTCAAATTAATACTTTTACATTATTAATTTTTCCAGTTATCCACATAAAATCTCACCATTTCCGATCCCTTTGTCCTTGTTCCATTTGTCGTCCGGGTATTCTTTCTGCTCTTTCTGTCCTCTGTGGCAATTGTTTTCAGAGACCATGGCGTCTATTTTCTCTAACAGATCTATTATCTCATTTGCATCTGTCATGCTTCTGGTACATGTGTTTTCAGCACTCTCACATTTTTTACCTGGCTCATGAGTCAGAACTGTCATTACATAAGGAAGAAACCCTTCCCCAAAAGCTTTTTCTAGCCATTGCACTGCTAAGGTGTACTGGCTGTTATGCTGGCCATATGGTAACAGTAAGAGAAAGACCTGAGTTCTCTTGTTTAATGGGAGCTTGTCAATGTTTTGGAGTCCATGCAGGTTAATGACAGAAATGTGCTGACCACAGAAATCATATAGTTTGGATGAAAACTGTTCTTCTGGTTCCTTGTCATGGTCAAGTAAGTTGTTATTTGGTCCAATCTCAGTGGAGTTTGTATCACCGATTAACACAAATGTGAGGTCAGGCATCTCTGAAACAAACACAAGAACATCAGCAGGTTATACTACAGAGTTTAAAATTGTCAAAGCTGTGTGTGTGTGTGTGTGTGTGTGTGTGTGTGTGTGTGTGTGTGTGTGTGTGTGTGTGTGTGTGTGTCTGTGTGTCTGTGTGTGTGACAGCTGGAACCCATCCCAGCTGTCATAGGGTGAGAGGCAGGGTACACCCAGGACAGACAACCATTCATACTTACATTCACACTTATGGGCAATTTATTTCAAAATTTCAGATTACCTTTGTTCTTTGTCACAGATTTGGTTTCAGGTTCCCCCGCCCCTCCAGCTGCTGTGTCATCACTGTTGTCTTCCATCTTATCTTCTGTTCATCTTTACAGTCACAGAAAAATGCAACAAAATGTAGTACTGCATTTCAATACATTTTTGAAGTAATCAAATACTCTATGGTCAAAGGATAATTTGTTTTTAACATCTTAGTTTTTGTTCATGTCTGTATTGTTATTAGCCGACTCACTATACTGCACAACAAACTTACCTCTCGGGTACAAATAAAGTAACTTGACTTGATTTTGTCTGAGAAATGCCAGTTTAGAGGGTATTTCCTACTTTCTTTGTCCTACTTTTGTTAATGAAATTGTAGGATATATTAATCTGAGTTTGTTCTTCAGCAGCTGAGGCTGCCTGAATGATGTGAAGACATTGTCTGTCTCGTTGTCGGTTTGGATAAAGATGTGAACACAATTCAGTGCTTGTTCCTTTATCCAACTTTACAATGAGAATGTTTTTTTTTGCATTTTTGGCTACAGCAGCTTTTATGGGCAGTGGAGAAAGACAAGAAATGGGGGAAAGATACAGGGGAGGACACGCAGGCAAACTGGCGACGGGCTGGGACTCGAACCCGCGCCGCTGGCACCGCAATGCAGCTTATGTATGTGGTTGCCGGCTTCACCACTAAGCCACCCAGGTGCCCACAATGTTTTTTCTGTTTTGTACTTTGTAGACAGTTCCTGCACACTCGTCTCACAGCTTCCAGCTTCCAGAACATTACTTTTAATGAAAATGAGCTTGTAGTTTGTTGTCTGTTTTAGTAATCTGACTGATTTTTTTTTTCTTTTGGTGTTACATTTTGTAGACAGCCCCTACCATTTTAATACTTACAGATAAATAAATATCAGAGTTTTCTGTTGGGTAAATGTAAGAAAATCAATCTGGTAGACATTTCAAAGATATTACAAAACGTCTTACACAAGTACACATTTGTAAACCACAACAGTCACATAAATTTCATTAAATTAAACAGACAATTATAAATGCATGAGTATAGTGTATGTGCCTGTATATGCACATGGAAAAAACAACAACTCAGCATGGTCTGTGTTGATGTGGCTGCTTTATCAGAAATCATCACAGTCCTCCCTCAGTTTTATATATAGTGAGAAAAAAATAAATAAATAAAAATTCTTACACAAGTCAGTTCAACCTGCAGAGGAAATGTCATAGCATGAAGCACTGAGATTATTTAGAAAGGTCATTGTCTCTAATATAAATATATAGGAGACAACATAAATTTTATATCTAACATGAGTTGGAATTCAGGCCAAACAGAGGTTGCAGGCTTAAGCTGCTCACCGACTGTGTCATCTACCTTCTCTCTTCTGCCTGCACCTTCAATGTATGCACAAGATAACCTCTCATCACCCTGAGTTAGATAGCCTTCAGAGTCACCAGGGAGCAAAATCTGCTATGATTTCAGAATGAAATCAAGACAATATCATGTTAATATGAACCCACCTTTTGTTGTGTACTTCCTCAGCTCAGCCTGGTCTGTGTAGATGTGACTGCGCTATCAGAAATGATCACAGTCCTCCCTCGCTTATATATAATGAGATCCGAGAACTGTTATGTGACCCATACAAACCCCTCCCACAAAAATAAAAGTGAAAGTAAGAGAGCTGTGATTCTCTAAGATCTGGTAAGTTACAGGAAAACAGTTGTGTTAGAGCAGGAGTAGGGCTAATTCTTAGGGCAAGACGGAACCAAGATGATGTGTCGGTTAGGATACAGTAAAAAGAGGAGAGGCAATTCATCCAGTGATCTAACTGGAAAATTTAAAGTGACAGGGCACTTTAGGGTAGGGCCTTTTATACAAGTTACATGAGTGAGTGATTAAATCTGAGAGTCAGATTAATGCAGAATTCGGCATTAATTCTTCATGTGTTGTAACCTGCCGTTGCTTCCAGTTTACGACATGGAGATACATACTTTATAAAAAGAAAATAATCCATCCCATGGTCCCTCTTAATCCCTCAACATATTCTTTTTCTTTCTCATTCTGCAGATGTTAATAAAGCTGTGGTTGCTGTACTAAAGAGGACTGAGCATTAATGGAATAACTGTTTTAACTGGCAGGTCGTTTCAGGTGCAACTCTTCCAACAACTCATCAAATATCACCAAACACACAAAGTGTTTTTGTGCTAGTGGGACCACAATGTGTCTGATGCTGCATGTACAATTGCTGTATTTCCCAGAGAGAGAAAAAAGATGTCAATATGTAACATTATCAGAGATGGAGAAGGAGGTAAGAGAGAGAGGAAAGCAGATAAAGATGAAAGATAAAGGTTAGAACTGCTCAGCAAGAGGCACTTGATGAACAGAAAATTTAAACTGTACTCATAATGTCCATATTAATTTAAACAGATATTAGATCTGGTAGATATTAGAAGTTATGTTTTTGTTATATTGTGAAACATCTTGCAAAACAAATTGATGTGTAATCGCTTTGTGTTATTTAAAGGTTACATGAAAACCCCAGGCAGTTTAGTGTAGTTAGGTTAAGGGGCATTTTGCTGTGTTTGCAGTTTGACTCTATGTTGGACTCTTGCAGATCAGTCTATGTGGGTGTGTATATGTGTGGGATTGTGAGTTAGAGAGCGAGAAAGAGAGTGTGCCCATGCCCATGTGCTCACACACACACACATACACACATGTACAGTTGTGTTCAAAATAATAACAGTGCATTCAAAAACATGAATAAAGCTCAGAATCCTTATAATAGTTTTTATTTACAGGCATTAGGGACACTGCACATTATATTCTAAATCAAAACATGTAAAAAAAAATGTATAAATTTCCCAATTACTTTACAGGAAATTAAGAAAAATTAATGTTGGGCTGTTCAAGAAATTAGCACCCCACAAGTTTTCTATTGGATTAAGGTCCGGGGATTTGGCTGATCACTCCATAACTTTAATTTTGTTGGTCTGGAACCAAGATGCTGCTCACTTACTGGTGTGTTTGGGGTCGTTGTCTTGTTGAAACACCCATTTCAAGGGCATTTCTTCTTCAGCATAAGGCAACATGACCTCTTCAAGGATTTTGATATATGCAAACGGGTCGTCTGACAAACTGTCTGGGGCCCTTGGACCCAAAAAGAACAATCTGACTTTCATCAGTCCACAAAATGTTTCTACATTTCTCTACAGGTCAGTCGATGTGTTCTTTGGCAAATTGCCACCTCTTCAGCACATGCCTTTTTTTTTTTTTTTAACAGTGGGGGCTTCTTGCCGGCAGATTAGCTTCACACAGGTGTCTTCTAATTGTCACAGTACTCACAGGTAACATCAGACTGCCTCTGATCATCCTGGAGCTGATCATTGGTTGAGTCTTTCCCATCCTGGCTATTCTTCAATCCATTTGAATGGTAGTCTTCCGTTTTCGTCCACGTCTCTCTGGCTTTGTTTTCTATTTTAGAGCATTGGAGATCATTTTAGCTGAGCAGCCTATCGTTTTCTGCACATCTTTATATGTTTTCCCCTCTCCAATCAACATTTTAATCAAAGAACGCTTTTCTTTTGAACAATGTCTGGAACGGCCCATTTTTCTCAGTTTTTCAGTGAGAAATGCATGTACAATATGTTGTGGCTTCATCCTTAAATAAGGACCACCTGATTGACACCTGTTTATTCACAGAATGAATAACCTCACTGATTGGACTCTATACTGCTATTTTTTGAACACTCGCCTTTCAATTAATTATTCAATTACACAGACTCAAGAGTATGCAGATCATGAATGTTGGGTCTGTTGGTTTTCTATAACTCTACTACACCTACTGGTAAATTATTGGCCATGTAGTAATATGATTTCTACCAAAAATATTGATTGATCTGGTTAGTCATATTGGACTGCTATTATTTTGAACACAACTGTACATACACATTAGAAAGGTGACATATTTGACTAAGGTCTGGTCTGAATATTTCAGAAACTGCTGATCTGCTGGGATTTTCTCACAACCTCCCCTAGGGTATACAGAGAATTGTCAAAAAAAAAGAAAAAAAAAAGAAATTATCCAGTGAGCTACAGTTCTGTGGGGGAAAATGCCATGTTGATGCCAGAGGTCAGAAAAGAATGGCCAGATGGCTTCAAGATGATAAGAAGGCAAAAGTGACTCAAACAGCCACTTTTTACAGTCAAGGTACAGTATGCAGAAGCGTATCTCTGAACACACAATATGTTGAATCTTGAAGCTGATAGGCTAAAGCAGCAGAAGAGCACACAGGTGCCATTCCTGTCAACTAAGAACAGGAAGCAATTCTCACCTAAACTGGACTAGAGAAGATTGGAAAAATGTCACCTGGTCTGAGTCTCAGTTTCTGCTCCTGGCTTTTAGTGCCCTTGCTGATCATGTCCATCCCTTTATGACTACGCTGCACCCAACTTCTGATGGCTGCTTCTTGCCATGTGACAAAGCTCAAATCCTCATAAGGTTAATTTGTTTTTGTTTTTTTTTTTTGGCCAAAGTGTAGAGGCAGGAAATGGGGTAAAGACATGCAGGTAAATCAGCAACAGGCCAGGACTCGATCCCACACTTCCCACACCGGAAAGTGGCATCTGTATGCGGTTTTCCTGCTCCACCACTGAGCCACCCGAGCGCCCCATGAGGTGAATTTTTGAACGAGACAGTGAATGTATTCAAATATCCTCTACAGGACCTCTACAGACAGCGCTGTAAGCAAGGCAGCAGATCCTCTCTGATCCCAGCCATTCACTCTTCACACTCCTGCTGTCAGGCAGGTGGTACAGGAGCATCCAGACCTGTACCAGCAGACTCAGGGACAGTTTCTACCCACAAGCCATCAGGCTACTGAACTGCTGAAATAAATAACACTGGACATTTGCACGTAATAGTTTATATATTCATGTCATTTTGCATACATTGTACACATTGCACATGTACACCATCACCTTGCACTACAGATGCTACATTGTGTGTATATATATATATATATATATATATATATATATATATATATATATATATATATATATATACTCTGTATTTTGCTTCTATATTTATTCTGTCTGTATATACTCTTCTTTTTATATAGTTTACATAGTTTTATATAGTTTACCTTATATTCTGTTTATTTAAGCATTAGTCCATGTGCAAAATTGCTTTTGGTCTTTTATATGCGAAATATTGAGGGGCCTGGGCCTAACAATTTCATTGCTGGTAGTGATGTGCCATTGTTACCTGTATATGACAATAATAAACTAAACTAAGCTAAACTACAGTCATCAGATCACAGTCCAATAGAGCACCTTCAGTGTGTGATGGAACGGGAGATTGGTATCATGGATGTGCAAGAGAGCTGTGCATGAATGCCTGCAAAGCCCAGTGTAATGAAGTGATGTTGTAAAGAAGAGTGAGCCAAAATTCTTCTAGTGTGGTAAATGGACTAGTTTTCCTACTCTGAGCACTCAAAGAAATTATAAACATGTTTGCATTCACCCATTCATACAAGCACTTCCACATGTATCTAAGCTTAGTGCTTATTGTCTAACATTCGCACTGCAGCGCTTGCCTCGGAGACCAACTTTGGTTTCGTATCTTGCTTAATGATACTTTAGCATGCAGCCTGGAGCAGCCAGGAATCAAACCGCCAACCTTCCGATTAGCAGATGACCTGCTCTACCTCCTGAGCCACAGCCACCCTACAAGGAGAGCAGAGACTGATAAAGTCCTAAAGAAAATAAGGCTACAAGCTGTTAGATCATGGGGTGTTCACAGTTTTTCACAGGACCACGGAGTCCTGTGAAAACTTTCATTTCACAGGACTATTGATGAAAAAGGACAGTACTCCTTACACCCAAAATGTATCAGAATGACTAAGAACTAACAGAAACAGTAATTTTTCAGTTAAACCACTTCCTTTACTCCTCCCCTGTCTAGTTGAGTATCGTTTTTGGCTAATTTCATGAAGCACATGAAACCATCATTTTAGACAAAAAGAAAGTACTTTCTTACCAACGTTATCTTCCTGTCACAGTTTTTTTTTTTTTTTTTTTTTTAAGCCTGTCATGTCTGGCAGTTTTCGCAAATGGAATCATGATCCGATTGTTGTAACAAACATATTTGCTTTTACGAGAAGAGCTCTATAAGTTCTCTATAGGCTACTCTTGTTAAGGATTGTCTTTTTCTTTTATTTATTCATTCATTTTGATCATTGTTCACACAATATGACTGCCAGCTCTGACAGGCAGGAAGGAAAGAGTAAGAAGAAGAGAGAGAGAGAAACAGAAGAAAATTTTAAAAAAGAGAGAAAAAAGAGAGGGGAGAAAACAAAAGAAATAAGGGGACATAGCTAGATACACATATATAAAAATATTCACATATGGAATAAATATATTTAAAAAAATCCCAGCTCGCCCCTACGGGCGGTCTATTTTTGTCCTCCTATCTCGGGTCCTCTACCAGAGGCCTGGGAGCTTGAGGGTCTTGCGCAGTATCTTAGCTGTTCCCAGTACTGCGCTCTTCTGGACAGAGATCTCGGATGTTGTTCCAGGAATCTGCTGGAGCCATTCTCCCAGTTTGGGGTCACTGCCCTGAGTATTCCGATTACCACAGGGACCACTGTTACCTTCATCTTCCACATCCTTTCCAGCTCCTCTCTGAGCTCTTGGTATTTGTCGAGCTTCTCGTGTTCCTTCCTCTTGATGTTCCCGTCACTTGGTATTGCTGTAGATCCTGGTGGTGTGGATCGGTGAATCGATATCTCATTCACTCTTAGCATACAGCTTGATGTTATCCATGTACAGGAGGTGGCTGATGTTTGCTCCATTTCATACTCGATAACCGTAGCCAGTCTTGTTGATGATCTGGCTAAGGAGATTCAGGCCTATGCAAAACGGTAGTGGGGACAGGGCATCTCCTTGGTAAATCCCACACTTGATGTTGGCTTGTGCAATGGGATTGGAGTTGGCCTCTAGTGTTGTTCTCCACATACCCATTAAGTTTTTGATGAAGGCTCTTAGGGTACATATATATATATGGGGTATATATTAGGGTATATATATATATATATATATATATATATATATATATATATATATATATATACATCCATCCATCCATTCTCTTCCGCTTATCTGGGGCCGGGTCGTGGGGGCAGGAGCCTAAGCAGAGAAGCCCAGGCTTCCCTCTCCCCAGCCACCTCCTCCAGCTCATGCGGAGGGACCCCAAGGCTTTCCCAGGCCAGCCGAGAGATATAATCTCTCCAGCGTGTCCTGGGTCTACCACGGGGCTTCCTCCCGGTGGGACATGCCCGGAACACCTCACCCAAGACGCGGCCAGGAGGCATCCTAATCAGATGCCCGAGCCACCTCAACTGGCTCCTTTTGATGTGGAGGAGCAGCGGCTCTACTCTGAGCCCCTCCTGGATGGCCGCACTCCTCACCTTATCTCTAAGGGAGAGGCCAGCCACCCTTCAAAGGAAACTCATTTCTGCCTCTTGTATTTGCGATCTTATTCTTTCGGTCACTACCCAAAGCTCGTGACCATAGGTGAGGGTAGGAACGTAGATCGACCGGTAAATCAAGAGCTTCGCTTTTACACTAAGCTCCCTCTTCACCACGACAAACCGGTGCAGCGTCCGCATCACTGCAGAAGCAGCCCTGATCCGTCTATCAATCTCCCGCTCCCTTCTCCCGTCACTCGTGAACAAGACCCCGAGATACTTGAACTCCTCCACTTGGGGCAAGAACTCGTTCCTGAGCCGGAGAGGGCACTTCACCCTTTTCCAGCTGAGGACCATGGCCTCAGACTTAGAGGTGCTTATTCTCATGCCGGCCGCTTCACACTCGGCTGCGAACCGTTCCACTGTGAGCTGGAGGCCACCCCCTAATGAAGCCACAGGACCGCATCATCTGCAAAGAGCAGAGATGAGACTCTGAGGCCACCAAGGAAGAAGCCTTCCGCCACCTGGCTACGCCTAGAAATTCTGTCCATAAAAATTATGAACAGAATCTGTGACAAAGGGCAGCCCTGATGGAGTCCAACACCCACAGGAAACGAATCCGACTTATTACCGGCTATACGGACCAAGCTGTCACTGTGGTTGTACAGAGATTGAATGGCCCGCAACAACAGGCCAGACACCCCATACTCCCGCAGGACCTCCCAAAGGATACCCCGAGGGACACGGTCAAATGCCTTCTCCAAGTCCACAAAGTAGAGTGGTTGGGCAAACTCCCACGCACACTCGAATATCCTTGAGAGGATAAAGAGCTGGTCCAGCGTTCCGCGACCAGGACGAAAACCGCATTGTTCCTCCTGAATCCGAGGTTCGACTAATGGACGGACCCTCCTTTCCAGCACCCTGGCATAGACCTTACTGGGGAGGCTGAGGAGTGTGATCCCCCGAAAGTTGGAGCACACCCTCCGGCCTCCCTTCTTAAAGATGGGGACCACCACCCCAGTCTGCCAATCCAATGGCACTGCCCCAGATCTCCACACAATGTTGCAGAGGCATGTCAACCAAGACAGTCCTACAACATCCAGAGCCTTCAGGAACTCAGGGCGAATCTCGTCCACCCCAGGGGCCCTGCCACCAAGGAGTTGTTTAACTGCCTCAGTGACCTCACCCCCAGTGATGTTCAAGTCATCTCCCTCGTCCCCAGACTCTGCTTCCGCTACAGAAGGCATGTCAGTGGGATTCAAGAGGTCCTCGAAGTATTCCTTCCACCATCCGACTATAGCCTCAGTTGAAGTCAGCAGCACCCCACCCGCACTATAAACCGTGTGAGTGGAGCACTGCTTTCCCCTCCTGAGTCGCCTGACGGTTTGCCAAAATCGCTTTGATGCCATCCGAAAGTCTTTTTCCATAGCCTCACCGAAGTCCTCCCACACCCAAGTTTTTGCTTCGGCCACTGCCCAAGCTGCATTGCACTTGGCCTGTCGATACCTGTCAGCTGCCTCCGGAGTCCCACAGGCTAACCAAGCCCAATAGGACTCTTTCTTCAGCTTGATGGCTCCCTTCACCTCCGGTGACCACCATCTGGTTCGGGGGTTACCACCACGACAGGCACCAACCACCTTGCAGCTACAGCTCTGAGCAGCAGCCTCAACAATGGAGGTGCGGAACATGGTCCATTCGGACTCAATGTCCTCAGCCTCCCTCGGAATGCTGTCGAAGTTCTGCCGGTGGTGGGAGTTGAAGATCTCCCGGACTGGGGCTTCTGCCAGGCGTTCCCAGCGCACCCTCACAATACGTTTAGGTGCACCTGGTCTGTCCAGCATCTTCCCCCACCACCTGATCCAACTCACCACCAGGTGGTGATCAGTTGACAGCTCAGCTCCTCTCTTCGCCTGAGTGTCCAGAACATATGGCCACAGATCTGATGATACTATTACAAAATTGATCATCGACCTGCAACCTAGGGTGTCTTGGTGCCATGTTCACTTATGGACATCCTTATGTTCGAACATGGTGTTCATTATGGACAAACTGTGGTTTGCACAGAAGTCCAACAACAAAACACCATTCGGGTTCAGATCGGGCAGGCCGTTCTTCCCAATCACGCCCCTCCAGGTCTCACTGTCATTGCCCACATGAGGGTTGAAGTCTCCCAGCAAGACTATGGAGTCACCAGATGGAGCACTCTCCAGCACCCTGCCCAGCGACTCCAAAAAGGGTGGGTACTCTGAACTGTCATTAGGCGTATAAGCTAGTTATGGTTTGAATGACATCCAAGACTTGTCTCAATACATTAGAACAGCACCTTAAATCTTGAATGAGTATTTATATGATTATCTATTTAATCCATTTGCAATGCTTAGAAAAATTATGAGTTTATCATTATTTCAACCTCAAATTCCTTGTCTCTAGTTCTGTTTTTTTTAACATATAAAGACCATATAAAATAACATATTTTCAATAACTTCACACTGTAACCCTAGACATTTATATTACATGTGTGGTGTTTTATGTGGGTGTGTGCACCAGAAGGAACCCTGGACCCACTGCTCCAGTGTAGTGTTTGGCAGTGGGTCAGAGGATTTCATTCTGATGTGGCCAGATAGGCTGCTCTCTTGCTTTGCTCCAACTTATCTCTCTCCCTCTCTCTCTCTCTCTCTCCCTCTCTCCTTATTACTGTATTGAGTGGAGGCACAGCTGCAGGTTGATTGTGGGGTGGTGTCTCCTGTGGTATAAATTCACCTGGGCTATGGGTCTTCTTTGTTAATCTCCCTTGCCTTCCCTGACGTGTGTGTGTGTGTGTGTGTGTGTGTGTGTGTGTGTGTGTGTGTGTGTGTGTGTGTGTGTGTGTGTGTGTGTGTGTGTGTGTGTGTGTGTGTGTGTGTGTTGTAATATCCAGTTTTGCAAATTATAATAAATTCTGCTCTGTTTTCTTTAGTGTTGGAAGTTGCTGGAGGATGAGCCAGTGGCACTGTGGCCCACTCCCCAGGTGGTGGGTCCCCCTTCTGCTCACATTTAGTTTTATTGTACATCAATCCAGGAGTAGCTGTGGTGTTTTTATTTTTATTTTTTATCCCTTCTTTTATCCTTTCTGTCAGGGCCCTGACTGCTGGTAAGTTTATCCCAGCCTCTTGCTTTTCATTATTTTTTAATTCCTCAACTGGTATGCAATTAGTGCCATTGTTCAGTCGCCTTATTTTTATGCTTGAACTTTTAAATAGCATTTTGTCTTAATAAATGATTTTTCTTTTTGCCATCAAGCCATCTCCCTTGTCCTGGTGTATTTATTCAAACCTGTGTAGTCTTTTATTCAAACTGTAAACCCAATTTCCAAATTCTATATTTCCTGGGGGCAAAATTCCCCAGGTGGTGTTGTCCCAACTGATTTTAAGATGAACCTTGACTCATCGTCACACTGATAGCTAATGGCAGTCTGGGTGCTGCGTCATTTCTCGTTTAAATAGAGGATTATGGTTGCTTAATAAGCTCTGTCTCTGCTATGCAGTCTGCATGCTGTGATTGAAGTTCAAACACAAAAACACTATAGTATTAAACTCGCCTTTTACTATGTGCTTCGCCTGTGGAGAGGTGGCTGCCTTATGAGAAATCTTTCAAGTTTCCCCTCAGTCATATAGAGAAAGCTGAGAGGAAAAACAAAACTGAAAGCAAGTGAGCTCTGGTTCCCCAAAACCCTGTGACTTACTTGAAAACTAAACTTTCTTGCCGCAATAGTCAAACAAGTATATACTTGCGTGCTTGGATAATTATTGAAGTGACTACACTATGCTGTCAGAAAAAACAATGGGCGTCATTCACCAATCTGCACGTAAAAATGTTCTTAGCCTGAACAAAAAAGTAAGTGCACATGCAAAATTAACATCAGACTGAAATGTGCTTACCAGTGTTGGTCTTTCAACTATGGGTTAGTGAATCAGAATCATTCTAAATCAGTAGGCTTGTGCAATCTGCATACTGCCATGGTCCCATTTCTCTATAAAAGGTAACATTGTCAGCATTAAGCATTAAGGTTCCTAGAAGAACAGTAACAAGAAGTGAAACAGCATCAGGATGAGATCTTCAGGTTAATTCAAGCCCTTAATGATAAACTGCCAACTCCACCCCAATCCACAGTGCACACACACTCTGTGGATGTAACTGTGGAAGATCATCTGTAGATAGGGCATCTATTAAGATCTGAGTCCATTTCAGGAAGTATTCCTTCTCTTTTGGTGGCAAAGACAAGAGCCTTTTAGTGAATGACTTCATCAGCTCACTATTTGAAGCTTTGCATTGTTTTTGTCGTTTTTCCATCAGTTGCTCTTCTTTCTGACTTTTTTCCTTCTCAATGTTTCCTTTAAGGTGATACAGTTCTTTATTTATTTTGCACCACTTGTGCCACAGATCACCTTGACAAGGGAGAAATTTATCTTTGATCTTTGAAACTCCCATCCCTTGAAGCATATTAATTGTTTTCTTTGCAGCAGATTTCCCTTTTTCACAAACTGCATCATCTTCATCCACTCTGATTCCAGAGACCTTGGCCATGGATTCAAGCTGGAAGGATGCATGAGGTCCAGATAAAACCTTTCTAATGATTCCTTTAAGTTCTTCAGAAACATCTGACTGGCTTTTGTCTTTCAGACCCATTTTGTATTTTCCATCTTTCACCTGAACTGCACCATGATCACTATCAGCAATGAGAATAATGAGAGGCTTTGGTGAGTTGTAAAGAGCTTGGATGACTGTGGTACTTCTCTGGCCTTTTTCCAGAGTTGGCACAAGAACAATATTGATTGAAGATTTTTCAGTCAGTATCTCACGCTGTTTTTCAAGCAACAGAGCATCACCATGAAGATTACAGAAGGCAATGCAGTCAGTGAAGGAGTCATTGGGTTCTCCAGCAGGGCAGTACCAGGCAATCTCTGCCACACCATCCATCAGATGGTGAGATTTGGTGCTACCTGGGCAGTTCCTGTGGATGACACCATGGATGTCTCAGCTTTGCAGATTGGCATGCTCTTCATGGTGACAACATTTGAGTTATCCTTGATTTGAATGATCTTCCATGTTTTTATTATCTGCCTGAATGTCCACAGAGGACATTCAATATCCATTGTGACTAGGTCAGGAACAAGCAAAGGTAAGGCATACTGACACTGTGACAGCTTTGTAACCATGTTCTGCTTCAGGAAACTGTCTGAGCAGTGAAATACTGCCATCTGAACATCCATTGGATGCACACGAGACTGTTTTGATTTATCAGAGTCTACACTGTCACTAAATAGATCATCAAAGTCGTCACTGTCAGACACTGGAACAGACTGTGAACAGCTCACACCAGGATTGTCTTGTCTTACAGGAATATATCTGACTCTGTAGTCTAACATCATCAACCTCTGAAGAAAAGTATGAGCTAGATCTTTCTCTGTGTCATCGCTGTGTTTCATAGGAGGACCTATTTTAAGAAAGTCTGCTGGTGACATCTTCTGTTGATATTTGTCATGAAGATGAAGTCTTCTGCGTAGGGTTTCAGTTTCTGTTTGAAACTGTTGACTGTTGCTGTCCTCAGAAATAGTCAAAGTCTGCTGTAAAAAAAAATCAATTTACTAATTGGAAATCATTGTGACATTGTATTCTTTAGACTATGTGGAATAAGTTTAAGTTTCTGACCTTTTCATTGCTTCCAATCACATCCTCACTGAAGGTACCTGCACAACGAAATTGATTTGATTATGAGATGGGAAGCAATAGATTAATTCACCACAGAAGTAGTAACAGTACAAAGTGCAAAGATGTCGAGGTGGTTTACAAAACAGAACCAGCTTTACCACAGATCAGATTTGTACACTGTTGGACCTTTGACCTCCTATTTCAAGTACAACAACAGTTTCTACAGACAAAAGCATGGATGTGCCATGGGCTCCCCAGTGTCACCCATTGTAGCCAACCTTTCCTTGGAGGAAGTGGAAATTAAAGCTCTTGGTTCTTTCAAAGGGATGGCACCTAGCCACTGGTCCAGATATGTGGATGACACCTGGGTCAAAATCAAAACAAAGTAGAAGCCTTCACTCGCCACATCAGCTCAGTGGATAAATACATAAGGTTTAGCAGGGAGGATACCAGGAATAATAGGTTACTGTTCCTGGACTGTACGGTGCTTATTGAGGAAGATGGAAACCTCAACATTGAAGTTTACCAGAAGCCCACACACACAACCAGTACCTACTTTCTGACCCCTACCACCCACTGGAACACAAACTTGGCATGATCAGGACCCTACAACACCGGGCAGAAAACATTAACCCTAAGGCAGAAGGGAAACAAAAGGAACACACGCATGTAAAGAAAGCCCTTAAAAACTTGTGGTTATCCCAACTGGGCTTTCATCAAATCAGCCAAGATGCACGGGAAAGAAGGTCAAACACAAACTAGTGAGAATAAGAATGACAAGAGGAACAACATTGTCATCCCTTATGTGGCAGGCTTGTCAGAGAAACTCAGAAGAATTTTCTCCAAGCATGACATCCCAGTATACTTCAAACCAAGTCACACCCTAAGGCACAAATTGGTCCATCCCAAGGACAAAACACCGAAACATAAGACAAGCAATGTAGTGTATGCTGTCCAGTGCAGTGAAGAGTGCTCGGACCTCTACATTGGAGAAACCAAACAGCCTCTTCACAAACAAATGGCACAACATAGAAGAGCCAGCTGGAGAAAGGAGAAAGGGCACTCTTTGGAAGATGCCCATGTTCACATTGAACATCTATGTCCACAGTGGATTATTGTCATGGTCCTGGGCCGTCTGCCCAGCGTTTTGTGTTTGGTTTCATTTTCCCTGAGTTTTGTTATATCCCAGTTTGTTTTGATTCTTTTGTTCCCTTTGTCCCTGCCTCCCCTGCTTCCATGGTCTTGTCTGTGTTGTCATTTTGTCTTGACCCTGACCTCCTGTGTCTTCATATTGAGTTTTATTCCTAGTGTTGTGACTAGTCTGCGTCTCTGTCCCTTGTCTGTGTGCCAGTTCCCCGTATGTAGTCTGCGTGTACCTTGGTTAGTGACTTCCTGTTTTATTTTGCCAGTTTTGTGTTCCCTGTGCTTTGTGTTTAGTTTTGCTTCCCCTATGTTGTTAGTCTCATTTGCTTCACCTGCTGTGCCCTGCTGTTTCCTCTTGCCCTGATTACCTATTGTGTATTTAAGCCCTCAGTTTTCAACTGCCCTTTGTTGCGTTGTCTTCAAGTGTTCCCTTGCTGTGTGTCTCCCCGTTCCGCCCTGGTTTTGGTTTAGCTTCCATCCCAGTGTAGGTTTGTTTTTGTCTTCTGTTCAACATCCTAATAAACCACTTTAAGTTCACCCTCTCCTGAGTCCTGCATTTTGGGGTCTACCTGCTTCAGCCACACAGCCAACCATGACCGATTATGTCATTAACTTTTCCCCATCTACAGTATAATGCTGTCCTGAGCTCCCTCCCCAGGGGCCTCAACCCCCATTCACATCTTTTTTCAGGTGGCGTCAATAGGTCACTTGATAGAAT
This sequence comes from Amphilophus citrinellus, assembly GCA_013435755.1. NCBI lineage: Eukaryota > Metazoa > Chordata > Actinopteri > Cichliformes > Cichlidae > Amphilophus > Amphilophus citrinellus. Next base: position 20,930,693 of record CM024195.1, read on the forward strand.
GGGGCAAAGTCCCAACTTGGTTTCACCCAAAACCACTGATTGTGATGACCCACGCCTTCTTTCACACCTTGGCGCATGTGATTATGGACATGAACAATAGTGAGTTACAGCCACTTCTAAAGGACACCCTACACAGGGGGTTCAGATACCTGGGTCTCTCCAACTTCTGATTTGAAAACTGAAGAAGCCATTTGGATGAGAGGTGAAACGTCTTCAAGAAACTTAAGAAGTTCAGTCATATTTTTTCTAGCTCCAGAGACAAGTATTCTTTTGTGTGTTTATCACAGCTCTTTGTACCCAAATGAGGGTTGTTCCTGACTGTCTCAGATCAGCTTATTTTTTGTATACTTTATTATACTTAAGTATATTTAGTATACCTGCATAATTTCATATTTTAAATATTTCACAAGTTGCAGGCTATAGTGGTGAGTTGAAATTTGGTGCATTTTTGAGCTATTTTAACTTCATAAGCACAGGAAACAGACACATGACTTTTTTAATGCTGAGAATCACAATAAAGATATTTAAAGACAGTAAATGCTGCTTGTGGCAATCAAGTGAAGAAGAAAGTTTCTCAAAATCCTTGCACTGTGACTACCAAGAGCCTGGATCAAAGAGGGTCTCAGGATCAATGGATACTTTGTCACAATTTTTGTGATTTTCTTTGGATACTTTTACTAAAAGTTAGAGGGAACACCCAGTTGCTGAGACAAATGTGTTCAGTGCATCTACTTGCCCATACTCAGGATTAAAGAATGCAATATTTTGACCCACCTGTACTTTGGGGGTCTATAATTCTGAAAAATGTCATAGTATGAAAGTAACATTTTTAAATGAGAACTGCTCTTTAAGCTGCCAGCTCCATAATGGGAAGTCAGTGTGGCATCAGTTTGAGGCCATGTGAGAATGGCACAGGCACACTTAGATGCATAAGTTTGAAACATTTTGTAATTTTGCCTTTGTAAACCAATACATATAACATTTTTATATAGAGTCCCCCATTTTCAAAGGCTACCAGTAAATCTCCCTAAGGTTCTTATGGAAGATCATGAGAGATATCTAGACCAAAGGCATTTGCTGAAAGTTCACAGTATGCTGGGGTTTTGGGGGGGCTGTCTGATACACACCTTATTGATCAGCCATCTGATCTGAGAGGTCAAGCATAAGAGAAGAGAGCTAACATCTCTGGTTAGTTGTTGAGAATTCTTATGGGTCAAACCGACATGACCTGATCTTAAAATAACTCATTCACCAGTTTATTTTAGTGGTTATTCAAGTTACTGTAGTGATTTAAACTTAGATTTCTATTATCTCCTTTTAAAACCAGCTGGCAGCACCATATTTCTTCTGCCATTTTTATAAGAGGTGTAAGCCTATTAATATCAACAGCACACAAACCATAGACAGATGGCTGTAGCTACTGTGATGTCACCCACTGGTTTCAGAAGTATAGATATTTGTTTCTGCCTTTTCTATCTTGGTTGCAGTAAAACCTGTATGTAACAAGAAGTGGCGGATCTGACTGTGAAACCACATGCTCACTGGATACTGATTTGTGATTGACAAGTTGTTAGCCAATGAAAGTATTTACAGAGGTCACAACAGAAACTTTTCCCAGACGTTTATAGTCTTTGCAACACCAGCAGTCATGATCAGAGGAATAGATTGCATCAGGTCATGGTTTTATCAGATAGGAGTCACCCAAGCATCCAACTATATATTCATTATATGCATAAATTTTATTTCTTCATCTTCTTGCCTAAAAGGAAAATAACATTGCACACTGTTTTTGCTAAATGAACATTTTTTTTTCCTTTTGGCTCACTGGTTCATTGACCTGACCTGAACTCTTCAGGTTTTAAAAGATTCAAAAACTAAAAATGGAAGAAAAATACACACTACAATGTAGAAAAATCCTATATTATATGCTGCCCAAAATAATTGAAGGAAAACTGAAAATATGTCAGATTTCAACGGGAAAAAAAATCTTACTGGATATCTATACTGATGTAACATGAAGGTACATTATATGTCACTAATTCTCTCTCAGCTAAAAGAAACAGCACGTCACTCTTGAAAGACGGATAATTTTCTCAGCGGCCTCTTTGTTTACTTCTCTACACTTGTGTATATTATAACTTCCTTGTTTGAACTTCCCGTGTGATTCATACAACCAATCAGAAGCCAGAAACTTCTAGCCTTATGCAAATGTGGGAAAACCACAGAGGTAGGTTCATCATGGTATTAAAACTGCACTGAAAGGTGCATAAATAAACATCCAAACATGCACATACCAAAAACATATAAACACTAAATATAAATGCAAATATGTATATAGTTAGCTCTGTAACCACATCCCTATAAACTAAGTGAAATATAAGTTTGCCTCCAAACTTTACACTGATATGACTGGGTAATGTTTTAAGGAATGAAAAGTTGCCACACTGTTGGATGGAAATGAAAACTGAATTCAAAGATACAAACTGAGAAAATGATGGAATATATACACAATACCAGTCAAAAGTTTGGACACACTCACTAATTCATATAGTTAGTTCATATAGTTAGGATAAATGGGCACAAAAGAGAAAGACGGCACTCAAGGCCAGTTATTCACAGTGTTAGACTTCTTTGAAAAAAAAAATACAAAAAGACAACTTTTATCTTTCAAAACCAGAACTTTTCAGTGAGAATAAATTTCAACTGAAAACATAAAGTTTTAAAAAATAAACTGCTTATTGCTGCACTGATGATCAAGTACATCAAAAAAGAATCTTACCTTTTCCCTGTCAGCCGTATTCTCCATCACTTCTAATGCAGGATCGTGTAAGAAGAAGAAAATTGTACCATGTCTAGGTTTTATGAGGCAATAGTCACCTAAGCATCCTACTATATATTCATTATATGTGTAAATTTTATTTCTTCATCTTCTTGTCTAAAAGGAAAATGACAGTGCATATTTTAAAGGACTTGTTGTTGTTATTTTTTAACTAAAATATTATTTTCTTGGTTTATTTTGTAACTTATACTGTATGGTGTAATTTCAGATTCAATGCGCCTTGTAAAAGGATAAATGGAAAATTAAGTCGTCATAAAATATTTTTTTAAAAATGAAGTATTGTAGCTCATTAGTGTAAAACAAGGTCAAGGTTTTTTTTTTTTTTTTTACCAGTATTAAAATATCAAATATTAATATTCAGTGTATATATATATATATATATATGTATATATATATATATATATATGTATATATATATATATATATATATATATATATATATATATATATATATATATATACATATATATATATATTGAAGTCTTGCAAAATACTGTAGGTTGTTAGTGCAAAATATCTTAGAAGAAACTGAGATTACCTGTATTTTAAGTTTCAGAACATTTAATAGTTCAGATATATGGAATCATTTCCTTTCCATTCTTTTCTTTTTCCTTTTTTTTTTTAACTGTTTTCCTACAAAAACCGAAATTTTACAGATAAAATTACCAATATTTTCTCAAAAATGATCAAATTAAGGCTTTAACCTATTTTTCCAATTATTGACATAAAATCTCACCATTTCCCATCCCTTTTTCCTTGTTGCATCTGTGGTCCGGGTATTTTCTCTGCTCTTCGTGTCTACTGTGGAGATTGTTTTCAGAGACTATGGCATCTATTTTTTCTAACAGATCTAATATCTCATTTGCATCTTTCATGCTTCTGGTACATGTGTGGAACCTTTTTTCAGCAAAACTGCTGTTAGTTTTCAGGTCTGTGAGTGCGCTTTCACATTTTTCACCTGGATCATGAGTCACAATTGTAAATGTAATTAGCTGCGGCTCAGGAGGTAGAGCAGGTCATCTACTAATCAGAAGGTTGGTGGTTTGGCTGCTCCAGTCTACTGTATCTTTGGGCATCTCCGATGGAACTGTCGGAGTTTGAATGTGTATGAATGTTAAATAGTAAGTGCTTATCTGTAGAAGGAAGTGCTTGTGTGAATGGGTAAATGTATAAAACGCTTTGAGTGCTCAGCTAGAGTAGAAAAACACTATATAATAACTAGTCCATTTACCATAAACTGAGATCAGAGTTATATGACCTGCAGACTGAGTTAATTCTTCATATGTTGTAACCTGCCATTGCTTCCAGTTTATGGCATGGAGATACTGCTTTATAAAAAGAAAAAAATCCATCCCATGGTTGAACCCTGAACATATGCTTTTTTCCTTCTCATGCTGCAGATGTTGATAAAACTGTGGTTGCTGTGCTCAGCATCCAGCTAAAGAGGACTGAGAATGAATGGAATCACTCTTTTAAGTGCCAGGTCATTTCTGATGCAACTCTTCAAACAGCTCAACAAATGTCACCAAAGTGTTTTTGTGGTGGTGGGACCACAGTGTGTCACAGTGCTAGCTATATGTACAATTGCTGTATTTTCCAAGGGGAAAAAAAGTTAATATGTGACATGAACAGAGATGGAGAAGGAGGTAAGAAAGAGACGAAAGCAGATTAAAATGAGAGTATTTTCAAAGGCAAGAACTGCTCAGCAAGTGGCATTCAATAAACTGGAAATTGTTACTTAAAATGTCTTCAATTATTTATTTATTTTTTTAATCAAATGGTTATGGTTACTGGGCACATTAGCCAGAAACCTCCAAACACGCACAGCTATCAGAACTGATCACATACTTATTTAAAATGTCTGTTTCAAGAGTGACCTGAAGAAGAAGGCAGCAGATGTTATTATAAACGAATGTAAGCACACAAATTTAGCATTACAGCCGAGTGAACACAATAACACGATCATGTGTAGTAAAAGACTAAGGTCAAATTCAAGCCATATGTGTATATATATATATATATATATATATATATATATATATATATATATATATATATATATTCAAATTGCTTCACATTGGGCATATTGATAACTATCACTAGATTACATTAATAATGACAAAATCTCAAAAACGAGCGGATTTTCAGGCAGTTTCTGTTGCTTCAGTACACATACAGTCAGTCAGGATTTTATGATTTCTTCAGTATCAAAGTAATTCACTGATATTTACCACTGCACCCAATGGCACAAAACAAACAGAAGTATACTGATAACTAATTCGGTGATCTTTGCTTCCTAAAGTAAACAGAATCATACTTTATATACTGACCCAGAGTTACTAAAACAGAGATCTGAGAAAATCCATATTAACGTATTTCTTCAGGATTTTCCTGTTCGTGTTATTCACCCGCCCTTTAACTGCCTGCACAAACGACCTATGAGATTGTTTTTCAAAGGAGGGCAGTCTGCTTTGTGCGTGCCCTCCCCCCCCAGAGGTAACTGGGTGACAGTTGAGGTTGTTGTTGTGTAACAGATCCAGACTTGCTCGGCTTCTGCAGTCACCACATAATGTAAGTAAGCTGATAAACCGTCTAAAACTGTACAGTAAACTGTATGATAATGATATTCTAGATTTTTTAACAGTTGTTCATTGTGACTGTGGTGGATTCCTGTGTTGTGTGTTAAGATGTGTGCTTTGACTCAACAAGAAGGGACAAACTGAAACTGGTTTTGCTACATTTCGCATTAGCCTTTCACACATTTCAGTGAATTTATAGTTTTTCTGAGCACTGTGTTATTTACTTTATCATATGGATATGTGTGCAGTCTGTCCCATTTCATGTTGCAGTGGTGCATGAAAAGTTTAGTATAAAATGAAATCATTTATACTGTTTTGCATGGAGTCCTTTTGACGGTGGTATTTTGTGTTTCTGTCAACAAAACACAGAAAACACAAATGAGTTAAATTGACTGAAATCAAATAGCTTAAATGAGAAGTAAATGAACTCCACTGTGTTTCTGATTATTCAGCAGTAACTCAGCAAAGATGGCAGAGCTGATGGAAAATGAGGTGTTTATGGCTTTCACCACTTATGCGGCTATTGTTATTCTGAAGATGCTACTGATGGGCCCAATGACTTCATACTACCGCATCACCACCGGGGTGAGTTGAATAGCAGCATGTCTACATCAGTTAAAATGTTTCTCTTGCTTTTATGTCCTGGTCATATAAAGTTGCAGCTTTGAAATGTGAAAGACTCACTCTAGTTTAACGAAAATAAAGAATTGTATTACCAAAGAATAAAGAAATTCACAACTGCTCCCAAACCATCATCGCTTCTTAATGTTGACCTTTTCAACCTGATATATTTAGCAATAAGTTCTGATAAAGGCAGTGTATTTTTTTTTTAGTCTTTCTCTAATGAGGAGGATGTGGTTTTAAAGCATTCAGAGGACAAGAAGAAGCTGCTGAAAATTCACCCAAATGTGGAACGAGTTCGAAGGTGAGCTAATCCGCCCCTGACATGCAGACACAACAGAATCCTAGTATGTATTTAGAAAAATGGCTGATCTTAAGAATTTAAGAAGCTTGTTGTTTTTTGGACAGACACTGCAAATAACACAATAATAATAACACAAATACTGGGGCCATCATGTTTGCAAAAGCTTTAAATATTTTGTGTTGTAGGTGTCACCAGAACGACCTGGAGAACATCATTCCCTTCGTGGTTGTCGGTCTACTTTACGCTCTGACTGGACCTGAGCTTTCAGTCGCTCTTCTTCATTATCGCCTTTTTGCTGGCGCTCGGATCTTCCACACCATTGCCTACGTTGGTGCTCTGCCTCAGCCGAGCAGGGCTCTGGCCTGGATAGTGGGCATGCTGGTCACCTTCTCAATGGCTTACAGAGTGCTCAGCACAGTTCTTCTCCTATAGAAACCACACTTGCCCACAGAGCTTGATACTCTGAGCACAAGCTCACTTTCTTAATGACATGTGATCATGTTTACATTTCTCTTGCTGCAGCTGTGAGCTTGACTAATAAACCTTCTTTGTATGACCTTTTGTTCATTGGAAATGAACAGCTTTGTGTCTGGGTTCTCTTGAGGTACTGAAGATGCAGCAAAACAGAAATGCAACTTTGTAAGTGTGCAACACTTTCTGTGAAGCATTTCAAACAAAAAAAAAAAAAACACCAGATAACAAAAAATTGTTGTCTGGTGATTCATGTGTAGCAGCATGGCTTTCTAATTCTTGGAATATAAATCAGTAGTGTGTTACACTGGTGAGGTGAAAGCTTGTCCCACAGATTACAAAACAGGTTAAATTCCCAACATTTGTACCAAACTGACCTTTAGACTGGCTTTGCTGGTTAAGGCAAAAACGACTTGATTCATATTCTGCTGCATTAAGCTATGAACTGAATGCCTTCCACTGTTTTGCATTTGCCATTTGATTTAACTTCAAATGAAGCAGGAGTAAATATACCGGACACAATTTAGTTTATATTATTCAACTTAATATCAAAATACTTTAGCGTTGAATACAAGTGACTAATGTCTCAGACAAGTTTCTCAACATAAAGAACACTAAAAGGTATGACCCAGTCAGAGAGGGTTAAGGGAAGTGTTCAATGGTCTCTTCCAGACTGAGTTGGTGGTCTACCGGGACATGTTTTATTTTCCTCCCCTCAAGGAGTGGGTTCTCTGAGACTAAGACAGGCTAAAGCAGGTTTCCAGGTGAGATGACCTCTGACATCATGGCTGGCTAACTGTTTACTGATAAACGAGGGTTCATGAACTGTCTTTGCTGGGTTTTGCTACTTGTACTTAGGATAGTAAAAGACAGCAGCGACCATGATCTCCACACTGGCGGCAAATGTGTGACTAGAAACAGGTATGTCAGCCAGGGGCACATCCAGCACAGTAAGGGATCATGCCCCTCAGAGAAGCAGGGAAACCTATGACACACACACACACACACACACACACACACACACACACACACACACACACACACACACACACACACACACAATTGTATCAGAAAAAGGAAAGTAAAAAAAAGAGAAAGGCGAGAGAAAATAATTCAGTTCAATTTTATTTATATATAGTGCTGATTCATAACAAAGGTTAACTGGAGAAGCTTTGTCAAAGGCCTGCATTTCATGCTAGTGCTGCCCACTGTGGGCCATGTGGGTTTCCCTACAGTGCCTCCACACGGGCCATATTTGATGAAATACACGTGGTGGTAAGAACAAAATAGGCTTGAATTTAAAAAAAGTCCAACAGTAATTTTGTATGTGCACTTGTTTTTTGTGCTCATATTAGTAAATGAGGGTCATTCACTCCACCGGATAATGCTGTACGCTTCGAATCATGAGCTCTCCATTCTGTATTTCCGTGAAAAATGTAGTTTCATTCATGAAGGCACCTCTTGACTGTAGATAGTGATTCAATTCAAATTTCCATTCAATTTTATTTATATAGCACCAATTCACAACAAGTCATCTCAAGACACTTATACACCTGCCTCCTCGAGAGTATTCTTTTGCGAACTCTCTCTGATAGGCTTACTTTGGTTAATAATTGTTAAATAATGGCCTCACTTGCATTAACATCTCTTTAGATCTCACGCGAGTTCCAGTGTTCAGCTACTAAATACAAAATCAACACTTGGAACTGTCTTCAGGTATTTTATCTGAGTAAACTGGCACTGGAAGATGAAGGTGGAGGCCTCACCCGGCCATGAAACTGCTTGTCAGTCAATTGTCCCAGTATTTTTGAACCTCTGTAAAGGGGAGACTATGTATAAAAATGTCGGTAATTCCTAATTAGTTACTGCAGTACTTTTGTTAAATCCTTTGAGTTTAAGCTGAAAGTACCTGGGTGATCTAGCAGGATGGCACATACAGGAAATCCATGGTTGGTCATGTGTTAGGAAAACAGGGTCGGCTTTGAAGGCTGGCAGTTAAAAAAAATTCCAGGAAAGATTCTTCCTGTATGT